>CP139503.1:360017879-360034328 GCA_021014915.2 Artemisia tridentata subsp. tridentata | reverse complement strand
TCGCGCCATAAATGTATAATAGATATAATAACTCCTAGACTTTATACTCCTATTCTTTTTATTTCTTTTTAAAAACAACATATATGTTGTTATTTAAAAATACAATTTACAATTTCTAAAATGAATTGAAAGCACGAGTTATTATAATATGTAAATAAATATAAGAGATTGTACATATACGAAAAACTCATGGTATTCCTCTTTATAAGATTAAGTAAAGATGTCCGGAGTAGTTCTTTTATTATTTTATTTTTATTTTTTTTAACAATCGATGTTCAATAACGACTCATTTTATTCCTCTTTATAGGTTTAACTCGCGCGTACACGCGTTGTTGTGAGATGAAAATAAATAAATGAAATTGTACATACAACAACGACGCATGTAATTACTTTTTAAATTTTAAATAAGGATATTCCAAAAAAATAATTTTTTAAAAGTCATTATGCGCTATTAAACATGCATAATGTCTAAAACATAATATTAGTAGTTAAATTTAAACAAAATCAATACCAACATCATGTCAATTAAACATAGTCAAATTCTTCAACCAACAAAAATTCTACAAAATATTAATCAATATTAATCCATAATTAAAAATTTATGAAAAAACTCACGCGTTCATGAGTATTATAACTATATAAGTATAATTTTTTTTACATAATGTTATAAATTAATCTTATATAACAACTACGGGTATCACTAGACAAGCTTTAGCATAACAAGATAAAATTTTACATTCTTATAAAATTTGTTTATTGTTCAATAACTTAACCATCATGATTTGATGCATAAATGGTTCATTTGACATGTTGAGGTAAAAGTCTGTGATTCCTTCGGAGATGGAGTCAGATCTTCCGGACAAGGTCTTGCCAAGGTTCCGAAGTACCTACACACAAGAGACGTTCACGTTAGTCTCGCCCCGAGTGTTATCCTAGGACCAAGCTCCGGCGTGAGAGTGAGTATTGGGTAATCCGAAAGGTTTAAGTAATGATTGAGAGTAAATGCGAAAGGTAATGTTAGTCTAGAGCATTAAATGAGCTGGGTATTTATACTACCCAGCTTTGGTACCTGTAATGGCGGCGGCGGATTTCCTGGACCTCTGTCGAAGACATAATCCCGTAAATCCTGGGGTGGCGGCGGTCAGGCTGCTATTTCCACTCGTCCAGAAATTAACGCCACCTGTCATGTGGCTAGGAGTCATTTTGGCCGGAGGGCCGACCTTTCTTTCGGAGGAACCGTGTCGTTCGGACGTCCGGATGAGGTTGATCGTTCGGACACATATGCCAACATGTCCCCCCCAATATCATAGTATCGGTTATACTGATATTGTGATACTTTGAAAATTTCGAAGTTTCGTTTTGCCATTTTCGAGTGGTTTAATCCGTTAGATTTGAAGTACGTTGGGCGCCAAGCACAACCTATGAAAAGTCATTATGGTTTCATTTTAAGGAGCGCCGCCATTTTTACTGTATTCGTAAGATGTAGACACGTGTGCGCGTGTCTATCGCGTGGGTGAGATGGTGCCACGTCAGCGTCTGAAGAGGCACGACATTTCACGCTCTTTCTTTTCATCTATAAATAGCGTCATTTTCATCGTTTTTACCACCATAATTCTTTGCTTTCTTCTGACACACCTTTCGGCTGCATTTTCCCGAATGAACTTTGCAAGTCAATCCGAGCGATTTCTGCACGAGTCATTCGTTTTAAGAGGTACGTTCCGAACCATCCATTTTTTGTACTTTCTTTGCTGTTTGGCTATATCCCTTTTATCCTCAGTTAAGCCATGTCAAATTCTCCTGTCACGGCTCATGAAGAAGATACTCAAGAAGTTGGGGAATTTCTACCAAAATTTGATATTCAAAAATATACCTCTCGGATGGACGAAGGGGCTCTGTATATGGTGACAATGGAATTCGGTATACCCAAAGACCTACGTTCAAGGTTACCTCCGCGAGATATTACGATGGATGAGTTACCAGATGACGCTATTGGTTTGTATTTGGAGTAATTTTATGAGGGCGGCCTTAGCGTTCCTTTCTCCACCTTTTTGCTGGACGTCATTAGATACTACAAGGTACATATTTCTCAGTTGGTTCTGTTGGGTCTGCACCACGCGACTCTTTTTGAGGTATACAGCCAAAGCTTGCATATCACCCCCACAACTTCTCTATTCCGGGTTTTCTATAAGTTGAGTAAACAGGGTCACTGTTTCTCCTTTGAAAAGAGGAGCGACAAGGAAAAGAGGGTCTGTTTCAGGGAGATCCTAACCGGTCTGAAAGGCTGGAAACACAACTTCTTCCTGATAAACAAACGGGCTATTCCGTTTGCGATGCCTTGGAGGCATCACGATTCTGATATATCAGACCCTTTTTCGAAGGGTGAATTTAGTGTTGAAGATGCCGAACGGCTGTCTGAGAATGTGATCGACCTTATTCCAATTCCTCCGGGTTTTCTTTACGCCGTTGGTCTAACCTCTCACTGGGAGCATCCCTGTTACCGGGCGGCACTTAGAGGTGCCGAGGGAAAGGGTATAGTGTTAGTGCAAATATTACGATATTTAAACTAAACGATTTCTTCGGTTTTAATAATCACAAACATGTAACTTGTAATATATAACGTAAAATGTGCAAGTTACTTGTAAACACAAATCATCAATGCATACTTACATCAACACCTCCCGACGTCTCAAGTATGCTTCAACAAAGTCGTTGATTTCCATCCCGACGTAAATCACTCAAGGTATGGACAAAAAAATCTACTACTTGACAAATGATCAAAGGATTATATTTTTCTCTAAACTTCACATTTTTAATGTGACAAAACATTTCTTTCAAAAATATATTTTACAAATTATTTTTGAATTAAAATTAAATGTTTTATTTTGAAAAATAAGTTTAAAAACTCCCAACAGTCATTTTCCCCCCAAACAACTCCAAACATTCCCAAATAAACCTTCCCCACTAAAAATAAACGGAGGAGCGTCCACGGTACCACTAAAGTACCAACGGTTCAACTAAATTTAGTGGAGCCGTGTGACAATTAATGGAGCCGTGCCTCTGTAACGGCTTGTTTTTCCCTTGCCTATAAATAGTGGACCATTTTACACTTCCAACTTGATTTTTCCAGTCAGTTTTCTCTGGTCTAATCCCTCCTCACTTAGAATACTTTCTTTGATCATTTAGAGAGTCTTAGTTTGTTTAAGAGTGATCCTTTCATCCTACCAAGAGATCCTCTTCATTCCTCTTCAAGTGCAAGAGAAGAACATGTAGGATCAGTCCTAGATAGATCTTTGAGCCTTATGGAACCGGTAGAATGCTTATGTAATCACAAACAAACTACAAGAGAGTCTCTAACAATAAACTTATGTTTACGCGAAATATAAACAAAAGAGTTAAAGAAGAAATAACTAATAAACTCTCGATCCTCTATGGATCTATATTAACTATTAAATTTGTTTTCAAGGTCGTACAATGTTCATGGCCGTAAGTTTCTTTTATACTATGAGAAACCCTAATTCGGCATAATACAAGAAAACGTGTAGAGAAGATATGCATTATCTCTTCCTAATATAACTCATGCATATCCCTTTCTCTTAACAAACTTCTAAATATACGGGTTGACTATTTCTATTACCCGCAGAAACATAACTACCAGCAGGAACCACTATAGGCTACCAGCAGAAACACTAAAAGTACTATACCAGCAGGAACTATATACCTGCCAGTAGAAACAATACTATACTGACAGCAGCATTGAACTATTTCATTCTTTATTAATTCCTCACAATCCTCCCCCAAACTTGAATTTGACCCGGTTAACTTCAAGTTTCTAGATAGATCTTTGACTTCCAAAGCATGAGGATTGAACTTTAGCAGCAACATTAGGTAACCAGCAGCAACATGGTTAGAACCAGCAGCAACAAGTAACCATCATTAAGACCAAGGATCCAGCAGCAACTCCTAAGTATCAGCAGCAACAGGAACCAGCAGCAACATGAGTAGATTTGATGAGCCTTTACCAAGTAGCTACTCACTCTTGGGCTAGCTAGTCCTTTGGTGGAATCATGGCATCACCCTGGTGAACTAGTAACCAGTCCAACACTTAGAACATGAATCAATGGTGTGTTGGAATACCCTAATGATTTTTGGCAAACCATCACAGCCAGAAACGGATTTGAAATGTCTTTACCTATAGCCGTTTGCTCAGGACTAGCCAATTCTTTGGTTGAATAGAACACCTTGGTGAATTGATTACCAGTTATGGATTTCCACAGCCTTTACCACATGCCATACTCTTGTGGGCTAGCCAATTCTTTGGAACCTTAAAGGGTAACATCCATGGTGAATTGATGACCATTTCAACTCTTAGTAATGAAACATGGGTGAGTTGAATACCCTATAGTTTTGAGAAAACTATTACAACTATTTCTTGTCACCTAAAAGGGAAGCAACTGGGCTAGACTGCTGATCTTATGGAGTAGTCTGACCCTGGGAAAGAGACTGTAATCGCTGCCGAGAATAAACATGCTGTGCCAGGTGACTGGAATCCTCTGAGGTCAGCTGAATAGGCTAACAATCGGCAGAAGATACTGAGCAATGCTGCTTGAAGCGTGAGGTTGATCCGTAACATCAACTGCAGAAGAATACGGTTAGAGTTGATGAACAGGAGAAGGCCACAATACTTCTCCATCTGTGTGGTAATTAACCAACACTCAAACCCTGAAAATAGTATACGCCAACAGCTAAAAATATACAAGTTAGTTAGATTTTTTTTTTTTTTTTTTTTTTAACTAAACAAAATAAATATTTAAGAAAAGAAAGAGGAAAGATATACAAAAAGAATGTGAAAGAATACCATGATCAATTAGAAGAAACTCTGGCAGCAGCAAGTTTATTCTTGATAAGCCTAATCAACTGTTCAGCCATTGTCAGATCATTACCCACACAATCAGTAGGAATTTCTAATTTGTGCTTAAGCATCTGCTCCATAAGTTTCACTGAGAGTGGATATGGTACATCTGAAAACATATACACAACTGTGCCAGAAAGAGTTTCCAACACATGGACATTGGAAAGAAAATATAACTTCCAACTACAAATCTTCCACTGAGTATGAGAATCCCAAACCCGAAAACCTCTACCATCTTGATAAGTAGAATCCATGAGCACATGAAGGTCACCCAACAATAATAACCCAGCACCAACATCAGTATGAGTTGCAAAGTAATTGGTCACCATGCCATATAGCTTTATCAGATCCTGTCTATCCACTAAATGTAGAATCTCATTAAGGAAGGTAAAGTGTTTGTAAGATCCATCCCTTCTGTAAATAGCATTAACTTCCCCCAAAGGTGTAGAAATTAACTCCCATTTAACCAAAGGAGACCATAGAATAGGGTCCTCATCAGAAGAATCCTCATTCAAAACTTCCTTGATAAATGTACTATCCTCAGCTTGTAAATCAAGATGCCTAGAAGAATGTTTCTTTGCTACACTCTTTCTCCTTTGTCCTGGAGTAGAGGAAGGTAAGTGGACAGTGGAAGGAGACACATCAGGAAGAGTAACATCTTGTGTTGCACCAGAAGCAATAGCAGGAGTGGATGGAGAAGGTGGAACATCAGTGGGAATAAGTGGTGTAACCTGATCACCTCCATGTGATGGGTTGGCCTCAGTAGGAATAGAGGTGTCCTTTGGTGGGTGAAGGGAAGACTCAAAAGCAGAATCACCACCAGGAGAAATATGATCAACAGCAAGCTTGGGTGTGGAATCCTCTTTTGTAGCAAAATCAGCATCATTGAGAGAACCAGCAGGATCAGTAGACTTAAGTCTCTTAGAAGAAGGTTATTCTAAAGCAGGTTTAGATCTGGGCAAAGTCTTTTTAAAGGCGTGAATCCCAGCTCGCTCAAGTGAGTTCATAATCCTCTCATAGTGCCCCTTGAGCTCATCATCAGAGAACCGCTTAACTTGTGCCATGCTCCACCCAGTAGTATAGAGAGCAGTACTCTGGTTTTTGACAACATGTCTCATATACTCTCGTTGTTGTGCCTGTGTCATAGGCCTATCCCTTTTCTCCTTGGCTAACCTTTCTGCATCAGCCTGCCTCCTCGTTTTCATCAAAGCAACCATTCTTTCAGCAAAAGTCTCGTCAGTCACATCTTCCCCTAACAGTTCCTTGGAGAGGGAAGTATTGGTAGCAACCTGAGTCTGGATGTGCATCCAATCAGCTTCAGAATAGAGCAAAGAGGCAGCATCCAATTCTTTTTGTCATTGAGGAGGTAAGGGTGTAGCAAATGGTGCATTTTGCCTATCAAATTCTGCATCAAGCTCTGCGTGTACCTTCTTTGCCAGTTCTGCTCCTCTTCTTTCATCTTCGGTATTCTTGAGAAGTCTTTCTTGTTCAACCCTTTCTTGGTCAGATACAAGATCCTCCACCATTGGGGCTTTACCTTTGTCAAGGTGGGCAGAAGAAACACTAGGAGTGATAGCAGGATCAGAAACAGTAGGAACAGATTGACTAGCAGAGGGAACAGATGGACCAGCATCATGAATATCTTGATCTGTAGATATAGCAACACCACCAGAAGAAAGGCCACTAGAAGGAATCACATCAACAGGATTAACATTGCCAGTAGAAAAGTCAGTAGTGGGATGATCAGCAGGAACTTCTTGGGTAACAGCAGCAACATCATCCATACTACCAGCAGGAAAATCTTTGGCAACAGAAGGAGTAGCAGCAGTATAAGAACTAACAGCAGGAATAGCTCCACTACCAGCTGCAACACCAGAACTACCAGGAGCAACATTTGATTGGTACTTTTCAAAAGCTGATATTTCTGAAAGCTGCCTGTTCCTTCTCCTTCTGAAAGCTTGGTACTTGGCAGTTGTATGAGGCTCAGACATAGAAAAAGTAGCTTCCTCTGTGTTGGCACAAGCCATTGAGGCAGTAGCCAATACATGGAGTGCATCCAAGTCAAAGTGATCATGTGTCCTATTCTCTTCATCCTCTGAATCAGAAACCACAACCTTTCTTTTCCTTTTCTTTAGTTGAGCTTCCAAATGATCAACTCTGCCAACTAATTTAAGTAGAGCACCACCAAGAGTCTTTTTGGTGTCCTTGAGTTCTGTATCCAATGCGTCTACCTTTTGCATAAACCTGTTAAGCAAAGTAGACATGGTGGTGAGAGCATCAGGATCCTCAGCTCCACCAGCAGGATTACCTGTGGTTTTGGGAGCCTCATAGGATCTGGTTGGAGAGTCATAAAAGCCTCCACCAATGTTGGTGTCATAATCAAAAGGCTTCCTAGAAGGACTAGGAGTTGATAGCCTTGTAAATGTGGGTGTCTAAATATTAGGCTCAACTGTAGTGGTGGCTGGCTCAACACTTGGATCAACAGGAGAATTAGCAAGCTCAACAGGGGTATTAGGCCTAGGGGATGGTGGTGGGTTAGGACCAGCAGCATCAGATGTACTGACACCAGCAAGATTAGATGATGGTGGTGGTGTAGCATCACCAGCAGCAACAGCTGGAGCAACACTTTCAGCCCCACCAGGCAACATTGCAGCCAATAATGGCTTATGTTCCCCTTCAAAATTGGTATTCATGGTGGCAAATAATTTGGCATTGAGCCTCACCATGGGTCTAGGTGTATAGTCGGTGGTCTCAAGACCCAATATCATCTGTAAAAACCTAGGGTACATAAGAAATTTATATTTGGCATCCCCTATATTCTTAATCATATCCTCAAAGATGTACCTAGAAAAGTTATAAACTCTTCCATCAGAGAGACAAAGGAGACCAGAGGCAAGAGAGCTAGAAAATTGATCCCAACCTCCTGACTTGGGACTGATGCACTGAAGGAGGGTGTGTATAAGAAATCTCCATTTAGGACAAAATCTCTTTTTCCAAAAGGTAAAAGTGCCATCAGTAGGATAGCCAAGTTTGCCCATACCCTCAAGAATTTCTTTTTCTGAAAGCACAAACAACCCACCCTCATCATTTATTCGGAGCTGAGTCCGTACAGATGACTCAGTGAGCACATATTCTCTACCATCAATAGTGGCCACAATCTCTTTGGGTGTACCCTCAAGAGATCTTACAGAATCCGTGGCCCAGAATTGCCTGACTAAAGAGTCATAAACAATGGGAGGGCAATGTGTCAAAGCGTACCGCAGTTTAGAACGATTCAAAAAATCAATCATTTGATGATACACGTCACTTCCTTTTGTTTTCTCCAGAAAAGCTACTTTGTTGTGATCTCCCTTGAATTTTAGAGACGCCGTTGTGAAGAATCCGTGAATGATTGTGAGAAGAACGAGCGAGAGAAAAATTGGTTGTGGTTGAAAGAAGAGAGGTAAAAGGTTATTTTGGGCGTGGGATTAACAATATAGGTCATTTAAAAGGTTACCCAATTTAGCAAAATCAAATGGAAAGGATCTCGCGGAAGAATCTTTGACCAATTTGAATTTGATATTGTCCCAAATAAAATACCCAATTCAATCACTACCAGTAGCAACCAATAGTCAATCAGCAGAATCACATGGTCAAACAGCAGGAACCAAAAACTCTTTTAACCAATATTCACAATTTCATCGGATTTGGTCAACTCCTCAAAATTAAAAGACACCGATATTAAACCCATTCCTACAGAGAAGTTACTCCATGTAACAACCCAACATTTAATTGCCTGTATTTACTTTTGGGTCTATAAAAATCCGCGAAACTCTCCACAAACACACCACACAATCGTCAAACCCTAAAACATCCATCAAACACAAGCATGAGTGCGAAACCAGATATCATAGAAATCTCATTCGGACTCATCAGCATCAGAAGAACCTAAGTCTGCCTCATCATGGGGCAATTACTTTCCCCCCAATGCCTCAACTTCTAGGAACAGAAAATCAAAGAAGAAGATTGAGGCAACTTCTTCTGATGAGCTCCCGACTCCTCCACCGTATGTTGATGATTCATCCTCCTCTGATGATGATCAGGCTTCAGACACATCCAAGGGTACCAGCTCCGCTTCGGTGCAAAGTCAACCACGTCCAAAACCAGAGAAACAAGTGTTTGGACTTGCTAATCAGCACATGTGGAAGAGAATCCAAGAGAGAGGAATCCAGAAGAACATGCCTGACTTTGAGGGGAAAGGGAAGAGGAGCTTGGGGTAGAGGTTTAGGTGTTTGTTGATGTAGCTTTTGTGTTGGTAGAACTGGCATGAAGAATGCAAAGTCTTTGTAATGAATAATAATGAATGCATCTGTTCTATTTTAAACCATGATGTGCCATTGATACCAGCAACAATGTGAAATCAATATCTGCAAAACAAAGTTAGTGTACAAAATATACAACATCTGCACAACAAAGTTAGTGAACACAAATCAAACTAAAAAAAATGTTAGTTAACACAAAATATACAACAATAAGCCTCCCCTCAATCCCAGCAATTAGGGATTGATCATCCCAATGTGGACAACTAAGTAATTAAACCTAGGGCCATCAAAAGCTTTAGTTAACAAATCAGCCACATTTTCATCTGTGTGGATTTTAAGCACTTGGATAAGATGTTTTTCATTAGCATCTCTTATGAAATGATGCCTAATTTCTATGTGCTTTGTTCTTTGGTGAAAAACTGGGTTTCTTACAATACAAATTGTACTTTGGTTATCAATAAACATTTTAGTGTTCATAAAATTGAACCCATAGTCCAACATTTGATTTTGTATCCAAAGTACCTGACCACAACAACTAGCAGCAGCAACATACTCTGCCTCAGTAGAAGATGTAGCCACAATGGTCTGCTTCTTGCATTGCCAAGAAATCAATCTCCTACCCAGAAACTGACAACCACCAGTAGTAGATTTTCTATCAAGATTAGCTCCAGCATAATCACTATCACTATAAGCTTCTAACACAAAAGGAGAATCTCATAGGTACCAAAGACCCAACTTAGGTTGTCCTTTTAGATACTTGAATATTTTCTTGACTGCATTCAAGTTGGAAGTCAATGGTGTAACTTGATGTCTTGAACAAGCACTAACTGCAAACATTATATCTGGTCTTGAAGCTGTCAAATACATAAGTGAACCTATCATTGATCTGTTAAGATGAACATTAACAAGATCATCTGGTTCATTCTTTGATTTAGGCTTGGGAGCTTCATATGGAGTTGTTGCAGTTCTCACAGATTACAAATCAAACTTCTTAAGTATGTCTTGCACATACTTTTCTTGGCTGATAAAAATCCCATCAGGCTTTTGTTTGACCTGTAAGCCCAAGAAAAATGTAAGCTCACCCATAGCACTCATCTCAAATTCTCCCTTCATTAGCATCTCAAATTCCCTACACCAAGCTTCCTTTGTGGAACCAAAAATGATGTCATCCACATAAACTTGAACAAGGATGATATCTCTTGAATTTTTCTTGATGAAGAGTGTCTTGTCTATTGCACCTCTTCTGTATCCATGCTTCAGCAGAAAAGTAGACAATCTAGCATACCATGCTCTTGGTTCTTGATGAAGTCCATGGAGTGCTTTCACCACCTTGTAAACCATCTTAGGATTCTGTGGGTCCACAAAACCCTTGGGTTGAGTCACATACACCTCCTCTTCAATCTCACCATAGAGAAATGTACTGTTCACATCCATCTGATAGACCATAAATCCTATGTATGAGGCAAAAGCTAAAAATAATCTAATAGCTTCAACTCTTGCCACTGGAGCAAACACCTCATCATAATCAATGCCCTCTTCTTTCCTATGACCTTGAGCTACCAATCTAACTTTATTCCTCACCACAATACCTCTAGCATCCCGTTTTTTCTTTAGAATCTATTTTGTCTCAATTGCTGTCTTTCCATCAGGCAAAGGCACTAACTTCCAGACATTCTGATTCAGAAACTGTTGCATTTCCTCTTGCATAGCATCAACCCAATCAGGATATTTAAGGGCTTGTGCTACACTGCTTGGTTCAATGAGATAGAAAACAAGCATAGAGGCAATGGAGATAGTCAGTGTGATTATTCCTTTGCTGAGCTTGAATATAACTAACAAAAGTACTTTCATCGAACTTTGTTTGTTTCACCTTCTTTCTTGTCTAAAAAGCTGAGGTAGGATCACCAAGAATCAAGGATTGAGGATGAATGGTATTGATCCTCTTAGTAGCAATAGGATTGACATCAATGGTTGAGGCTTGATTAGTGATAGAAGGATTGAAGTCATCATCATATGTGAAGGAAGTGAAGATGCCTGTTCTTGATTGATGATGAAGATCTTCCAACTCAGAGCTCGAAGAGAGTGAGTTACCAAGATTAGATGGACTTGGATATCTTGTGGGAGGTTCATTGAAACCCAATGAGTCAACAGAAGAAGTGAAAGTAGGAGCAGCAGGAACAAAATTACCAACAGTAGGAACATATTTACTAACAGGAGGATCTGGAACACTACCAGCAGAAATGGTGTTACCAGCAGGAACTGGAACACTGCCAGCAGAACCGAAGTATGATGAACTCAAATAAGTACATTTTATTACCATCATTTATCCTATTTATTTGACTTGTTTTATTATATTATCTGTGAGAATTGATACGTTAATGTTTACTTTTGTAATTCTCAGGTAAAAACAAGTATTATGTGAAACTTGGCGATTTTGGACTAATTATGGAGCAAAACAAGCAAGAAGTTAAGAGTCTACTGAAATGTACAAGATCAAGACCATTCTGCTCCAGATACGCCGCATCCTACTTATTATATACGGCGCATCACTATCAAGATTTCACAAGTTATAATCCAAGACGGCAAAGGACATGCGCCGCATACAAGAATGGAGTTACGCCGCATCTTCTGGCGGTGTACGAATATTCCTGAATATATTAATCTTGGACCCCACGTGAAGTTAAGTCAATGCGCCGCATCTAGCCCTCAGACAGAAACTATAAATACCCCAAAGTCAGACGAATTTCGGAGTTCGACATTTAGCTAAACAAGAAGACCGAAGACCACAAAACCCTAAGCCGAATTCAGACGAAGTAGCAGCACAAGACACACCTTGAACGAAGATACAAGAGCTGTAAGAAGGTCCTGCATGTATTCAATTCATTAAGTAGTTTTGTTTTATTGTATTAGTACACTTTAATTTATCAGGATTGATGGGCTTGTGTCATTGATTTAATCATGCACTTCAACTCCCCTTAAAATTGCTTTCCCATTAATTAAAGTTTATATGTTGATGTCTTTGGTGACTTTTATTAGTGCATTGATAACCTCTGTGTCTAGCTGAGCATTGATCGGGTCGCCATGCCTCTGTCCTCGCCTATTTATTTTATCGCCTATGCATTCTATCGTCTGTAGAAAAGTAGGAAGAAAGGGTAAGTAGGATAGACATAAGTAATCATTAAGGGTTTACTCGCCGATAAGATTAGAGCCAATGAGAAAGGGATTAATCTCGGTGCGTTGCATCGAACTATACACTTCATATAAAACTAGCAATAAAACAAGTGACAAGCTACTTAACTATCAGGACAGGTCTTCTTTTTGTCTCAAGTATTTATCTGTGTACGTGTGTGCTAATCGCTGATTCATGCTTATTAGTTTAGTTTATATTTAATCATAACCAAACCGTGCCAGTCTCTCAGGCTGAACCCCCTTGCGTTAGATTAGGTTGTATAGCTAACTTAAGATATTAAAATACTGATTAGAATAACTAGATAATACGTTTCACTCTTAGTGATCGACACTCTACTTACCATTATATTCATACTGACCGGGTACACTGCTCGTTAAAGTGTGTGTTATTGATAAGTCGACTAAATATAAATTTAAAACTTGAATACTGCTAAAACCACAACGAAATACCGTGGGTATAAATAAGAGCAACACAACACACACACATCAAAGTACTACCAGCAGAATCCATTTTTCTGCGGGCATCAAAAGCTGCTTGTCTCAAGAGCTCCTCTGTGACTTTTGAAAATTCAAAACCAAACTTTTCAGCTGCTTCCTTTGCATCATGCTCTTGTCTTTGAAGCTTAGCTAGTTCTTCTACATAACTTGAATCACCTTCAGCCATACCAGAAGAATCTTTGAGCTCAGTACCTGAAAAGTGGTTAGAGGGAAAAGAAGGAACAACAATAGTTTGTTCATCACACTCAGAGTCTGAATCATCATCTGAGGTACCTGCATTGTTAGTTTGAGAATCCTGTGTACCTGCAGATTAATTAGCTTTGAATCTAGAATAAACTAAAGTATCATTCAGATAATCAAGGTCAAAATACCATTCATGACCTGCACCCTGCATATTAGGTTTATCCTCAAGATATCTCAGATTGAGTGTCTCTTCTATCCTTTTAGCAGATAAATTATAAACTCTATAGGCCTTACTATGAGCAGAATAACCAACAATAAACCCCTCATCTGCTTTCCCTTCAAATTTACCCAGGTGATCACTGGTGTTCAAAATAGTTACATGACATCCAAAAGGTTTAAAATAAGTAATGTTAGGAACCTTCCCAGACAAAAGTTCATAAGGTGTTTTGTTGTGAGGACTAGTAATCAATACCCTGTTCAAAACATAACAAGCAGTGCTAACTGCTTCAGTCTAAAACATGGTAGGTAACTTAGACTCAGCCAACATTGATCTAGCTGCTTCAATAAGGGTTCTATTCTTCCTTTCAGCAACTCCATTTTGTTGTGGAGTTCTGGCATTACTATAGTCCCTTTTAATCCCCTTTGACCCACAGAGTTCTATTAATTTTACATTTTTAAACTCTGTTCCATTGTCACACCTTATAGTTTTAACCTTTTTATTCAGTTGGTTTTCAATTAAGGAAATAAAGTCTTTAAGAATCTGAAAAGTTTCATCCTTAGATCCCAAAAATAAAACTCAACTTAACCTGCTCAAGTCATCTGTAATCACCAAGCAAAAGTACTTGTGATCAATACTTCTGATGGAAGTAGGACCAAACAGATCCATATGAAGTAACTGGAGCGGTTCTGAAATGGTGCTCACAGCTTTAATGGCCTTGTAAGAAGCTTTGTGTTGCTTTTCTTTGTTGCAGGCAACACAATTATGCTCATTAGTGAAGAGTTTGGAAGGTAGCCCTTGGACTAATCCATTCTTTGCTAGCTTGTTGATGGTTTTGAAGTTCACATGTGCCATCCTTCTATGCCATTTGGTAGATTCATCCAAAGATGCTTTTGCCACCAAGCAAGCTAAATCACCTTCAGGCTGGACATCATTTAAATTGAAGCTGTAAAGGTTGTGTCTTCTTGGAACTTTAAATATAACCTGACTCTCATCAGGCAACTTGAAGTCTTTAGACAGCACAAGACAGTCAGTCTCAGTGAAGAGAACACTGTTCTTCTTGTCACAAATTTGTGAGACAAAGAACAAGTTAAAGTTCTGAAGTTCTTTCACATAATAGACATTTTCAAAATCCAGCTTGGAAGTCCTAATAGTTCCTTTCCCTGTTATCTTGCCATCTCCTCCTCCAAAAGTCACAGTGCCTCCATTAATGGTTACAAAATCATGCAATCTTTCTTTGTTTCCTGTCATGCTTCTAGAACATTCACTATCAACAATACCTAAGTCTTTACTTCTATGAGGATTTTCCTACAACAAAAGAAAATAAAACAACATTAGATACAATAGGAGACCCAAGTCATGACTGACTTGGGCCTGCCTTGTGGATTAGAAAGATTTAAACCATGTAGCTTGATGAGATCCACCATTTTTCTTGGACCCCTTCTTCAAATATGGTCTGTATTGTTTCCAAGAACAACCTGCTGAGGACTTAACAGCAGTTTCCCATCTTTCCCCCCTTTTTGCATTGGGTCACAATAAACAGGCCTATAATCATTCTGAAAGTAAGAGCTTGTAGGTCTGTTGAAGGATCTAGCAGCATTTCTTTTCCAACCAGCAGGAATAGGTTTACCAGCTAGAACTGGTTTTCCGGCAGGAAATGGCTTTCCAGCAGGAACTGGCTTACTAGCAGGAACTGGTTTACCATCAGGAAATGTAGCTCTGCCAGAGCGCATTTGTGCTGCTTGAGGAACAAACGAGGGTATATTTTCAACTCTATTCCATAATGGTCTAGATTGCTGTTGCCCAGCACACACACCCATTCTATTATCATAAAAATCACAATCTTTAATAAGATAAGAATAACTACCAAAAACAAAGCATGATTTATTTCTAAAAGATTTGTTCTTAACATGACTTCTCTTATTACACACAAACTTATCACAACCAAAACTAGAAATAGAATTGTTTTTAACAAAATGAAAAGAAATGTCTTCAAAAGAAGCTGTCTTTGAATTAGATTCATCATCAGCTACTCTTAAAGAGAAGTCATCAGACTTGGGTGTGGGAGACTTGTCACTTGAATCACATGAGGCAAAGTCATTGGTCTTGGGTTCTGAGCACTTGTCACTGTTAGAACAAGAGACAAAGTCATTAGATTTACAATCAAGTTCTGGCAAGTCATTGGACTTTTTGCCATAGGTCATATATGATTCATCAAAGTCTGTGTGGGTAGAGGTAGGCTTAAATACTCCTGTTATAGGTGGAGAAACAGCATTCATTCCTCCTTCTTTAACATATTTAACAGGAATTTGATAATCCTCAGGTTCAGGGGTAGGGTCAAAATGCTTGGCTCATTAGGGTCATACACTTCATCTGGCCCAATATAATCTCCATACCCCAACCCTCTCTTAGACCTTACAGACTGAGAGCTATTATTCAACTTAGCTAGGTGTTTAGATGATTCTTGCCATGTATTACACCTGGCCACTTCACTATCTAACTTAGCCTGCAAGTCCTGTTTCTCTAAATTCACCTTAGCATTTTCACTTTCAGAATATTTTAACAAATTAATAGTGTTTTCCAAATCTCTTTCTAAAACCCTAATCTTTTCTTCATATGCCAACTGATTAGTTTGGTACCAAGCCTTTTGTTTTTCTAAAGTTTTAAGTGTACTTTTATAAGCTTGAACCTGAACCTAATAATCTTTATACTGAATTTCTACATCATCAAACTCCTTTTTAATTTTAGCATAGTTATCATCACATCCAAAAGGACAAGTTTGTACTTGAGAAGAGATACCCATCAAAGCAAATTCCTCAGCCACATCTGCCTCATCTTCTGTTTCACATCCAGCAAGCATTCCATAAACTTGAGCAGCACCTCTTTCCTCATTATCTACTTCATCTTGTGACCAATCCACCATGGAATCAACAGATAGCAAGGCTTTAGGCTCCTCTGAGTCTAATTCTTTGAGCTTGAATGCAGAGTATCTGGTCTTATCATCTGCCTTCTTTTCTTTGCATTCTCTTGCAAAGTGACCCAGTTGTGAGCAGTTGTAACATCTAACCTTCCTTTTATCAAACCTTGCTCCATCCTTCCTATTGAATTGGATCTTCCTGCCAGCCTTCTTTTCAAATATGTTCACCTTCACT